>JARBWK010000010.1:66087716-66117900 GCA_030556195.1 Anolis apletophallus | reverse complement strand
AAGTACATACTCATGCATATGCAAGCACTTTTTGATTTATTTTGCCATGCAAATTATCTATAGGTCCTGCAGCTTTGATATTTTTTACCATAACCTTGAGCTGGTGCAGTGCCACCTTAAAATGTTGGCTGCGTGGTTTTCTTAGATGATGCACAAAAATGTGAGACATGAATGGTATCTAAACAACACGAAAGGTTATTTCTACTGGAACAACCTTTGTATTTTACAATATCTGTACAATTTAGTGAGTATTTTTAAATGCAATGGACACAAATAAAGAGAAACATCACGGCTGTATGTAGTCCAGTTTTAGTTTTTAAAAAGCATGTTCTATTTGTGTGTTTCTTATCATTCTAGTTTATTCCTTGTTATAACTAGAGAAGGACAACCATTTCTATGCAAATATAACTTGTGGTGGCATCTCTCTCCCCTTTTATGTAATGGAATGATTTCCCATATCTCACTTTTGCAGTTATTGCAGTCCTATAAATTTTATTTACGTACCTTGGAACAGTATTTTATCTGTATAAATGTGCTTCACATTAACCTCCTCAGGCAGTCAGAAGGGATTTGTTAATGTTTGATGAATCAGCTAATAAATATTAAAATTCAGAAGGTTGAAAAAAGAATATTTACTGCTAAGGAAGTAATATTTTTTTAAGGAGTATGGATTTTTTTTTAGAATCTTGTCTTCATCTCATTTTTTTTTGTTTCCAAAGTGTAGCCCATGTTAAAGTTTTTCCCCTAACTACTTTTCTCCATTAAATATTTCCTTCAGCAAACTTGGAAATGAGCCTTTTTTTTCTTATTAGAAGATTTCAAACTGCAGGTGCAAGCTTCCAGGACCTTGCAGCTCTGTCTGTCCATTATTCCCATTGGAGAAAGCAGCTATTTGGAATTGGAACTTCATCTTCCTTCCTTTGTTGCCTCTATGCCTGCCATCTTTTTTCTTTCAAATACAGTCTTCACCAGCATAGGTCCCATCTACACTGACATATAATGCAGTTTGGAAACTGCAGTACAGACTCATATAATGCAGTTTAACGGTACTGAACTGTATTATATGAGTATCATGGACCACATAATGTGGTATAGATGGGGCCATGGTTACACCAGATGAGGAACTGCACAATCCATTTTTTTTGTTATCATGATTCGTTCTTCCAGTTTCATTTCCTCAATTGTACAGACCAACCTCATTACTGTCAGAGCTGGGAAATCTGAGCTTTGAAGAAGTTCAGATTCCCAGTCTGCCTTGAGGTGGTATTGACCTTTGTCCCAGTTCTATGGGAGCTGTGCTGACCTTTGCTCCAGTTCCTGAGAAGCTGTGCTGTGTCAGTCTGGAAGTGATGCAACTTTCAGATGCCTGCTGAGTCATGGGGGAAGTGAGGTAACCTCCTCTGGACATGGACATTGGACACTGTCCTAAATATGCGGACTCAGAGACTGTGAGGTCATATCCCCTGGACTATGGGAACTGCTGACTCACCCGGATATGGTGCAACCCTCCTTGGACATTGCGTGGGCAAGGGAGGGGGTTAGGGTATAAAAGGTGTGTTTAGGTGGCGGGACTTTGCTTTAGCTTCACAAGTTTTGTACCTGCAATAAAATCGTGTTGGACCGTGCCACTACCTATGCGTGTTTCCTTACCGAGGTTGGAGAGTCATTACAGAAGCTAAATCCCGTTTCGACTTTCCCAGAAATGGCGAGGTCGGCGAGAGAGGAGGAGGAGTATATCGACATGTGGAACCTTGCTCCTGATGAGATCCGGAGAACCATGGAGTGGGAATGGACCACTATTGACCATGTAGGATTCCCGGACGAGTCCAGAGAAGCGATGGCGTCTTGGCGTTCGTCAGCTCAGGTGGACGAGCTCAGAGAAGCGGAGGAACGAAGGTTGTGGTCCGCTCAGGTGAGCTCCAGAGGAGGTGTATCCAGAGAAATGGGGGCGAGAGCTCCCATTCAGGTGGATTTCCGGATGGCCGGAGGAACCAGAGAAGCTGTGCGGAGAGGTGGGCCAGCTCAGGTGGATCCAGTAGATGGCAGGACCAGAGAAGCTGCGGGGAAGGTTGCCCCAGCTCAGGTGGACCTGGAGGATAATGGAAGTGAAACTACTGAACCGGAAGCACCGTCAGAGTTGGAGGTGATGCGGTGCAAGATGGAGGCAATGGAGCAAACTTTGAGGAGGATGTCCCGGGCGATGATGCGGAGGGAGCCGATGGAGTCAGTGTGGAGTGCCCCTGGAGGAGGAGATTTTACCTTTTACTCCTGGATGTACGGCGGTCCATCGGATGAGCGTCCTAGATCTCCTACGGGAGTGTGGACTGCGGGTGATCATCCAGGGGAAGGCCAAAGAGTCCCTGTGTCAGAGGGAAATCCGGCTCAGGTGAACCGCATTCAGGAGAAGGTGTATCTGAACCTCCCACAGCCAGCGGGGATGGGGAGAGGAGTTCGGAGGTCGGAGGCTCCCCAGTGGAGGGGAGTACAATCCCAAGAGTTTGAAGGGCGATTGAAGAAAGAACCTTTGCGAGTGGAATTTGAGGGGGAAGCTTGCAAGGTGGCCTTTTTCATTGCTGCAGTAAATGATCATATGGAAGATTACGGTCATTTATACCCAAGCGATTGTAGTAGAGTACGTGCCATTGGAGGAGTGTTCAAGGGACGAGCGGCTGAATGGTATGTACAATGCCATGATCGCAAGGACCCATGTTTGAAAACTGTTCGGGCCTTTCTGCAAGCAATCCGAAATCGTTTCCGTGATCCTTTGGAGAGGATAAAAGCTAAGGAGGCATTGTGCAGCTTGGTTCAGGGCCCCCGATCTGTGACGGAGTATGCGGAGGAGTTTATGAGTTTGGCGGGGAAGGTCGCTGAGTGGTCCCAGGCAACGCTGCTGGAGCTTTTTAAAGATGGTCTGCGGAGGGAGATCCTGGAATGGTGTTTACATCGAGATGATCCGGGTGACGTTGACGGATGGATCCAGCTAGCTGGCAGTGTGGAGAGGATCTTGGCCCAGGTGCAACGTCGAAAGTTCCAGTCGGCGAGGTCCAGAGGCCCAGGACGCAACTTTGGAGAAGGACGGTTCCGGGGAGGAGAGACCAGGCGTGGTGGCAGTGACGGACGTTCCAGTGTTATGAAGAAACCTGTGATGGGAAGGGGCCTTTGTTTCATTTGTTCCCAACCAGGTCATTTTGCGTCCCAGTGCCGGCAGAAGCAGATGCCGGATCAGAAAAAAGTAGCCTCAGCTAAAGCGGCTGTAGGTGACAATATGGACTCAAAGAGTGTTGGGGTGAGTGCCCCAAGTGTACAATGTTCATTGGGATTGTATAAAGGAGGGGAGGTGATAGAGAAACAGGCATTGATTGATTGTGGGTGCTCGGAAAACATTATGTCGCCAAAGTTGGTAGATAGTTTAGGGGGAGAAACTAAGAATTTGCCAGTGCCGGTGATCTTTACTCAGTTAGACGGGTCTTCTATTGGTGGTGGGCCGTCTTTATTGGGCACTAAAGATTTAAAAGGTCGGGTGGGGCCTTGGGAAGGTAACTTAGACTTTGTGGTAGCACCAATTAAGGGCCATGAGGTTGTATTAGGATTGCCATGGCTAGAGCAAGCTAACCCCAAAATTGATTGGATGACTGGGATTTTGCAATGTGAACCGAATATGGAAAAAAAGGATTTGGATAAGGTGCAGGGGGTGCCCGAGGAATATTGGGATTATGTGGATGTGTTTAACCCTATATTAGCCCAAAGTCTTCCCCCTTTCCGTAATGTTCAATGCCGGGTGGAGGTTAAGGAGGGGGCGGTATTGCCTAAACCTAAGATATATGCTATGACGGTGCAGGAAAAGGTAGCTTTAAGGGAGCAGATTGACGAGTACTTAAGGAAAGGGTTTATCCAAAGGTCCGAGTCCCCTATTACTGCGCCGGTGTTATTTCGGGAGAAGAAAGATGGGAGGTTACGATTGTGTATTGATTATTGGGGTCTGAATGCCATCAGTACTACCAATTGTTACCCTTTACCATTAATTAAAGATCTGTTAGGCCAGTTGGGGGGAGGTAGATTTTTCACTAAATTGGATTTAATAGACGCGTTCCATATGGTGAGAGTGAGGAAAAGTGACCAATGGAAGACAGCTTTCTCTTGTCCCCTCGGGCTGTACGAATGGGTCGTGATGCCATTCGGTTTGGCTGGAGCCCCCGGTATTTTCATGCAGTTAATAAATGAGGTGTTGCACCCCCTTTTATATAAGGGGGTGTTTGTATATTTGGATGATATTGTGATCGTGACGCGTACCAAGGATGAGCATGTTCATTTGGTGCGGGAGGTGTTAGAAAGGTTGAGGCAAGCTAAGCTATATGACAAGTTGAGTAAGTGTGAGTTTGGAAGGAGTCAGATTGATTTTTTGGGTTATCGGATTAGCGAGAGTGGTGTGGCTATGGATCCGACTAAAGTGGAGGATGTGTTGAGCTGGGAAGCTCCACAAACCCGTAGACAGTTGCAGGCTTTCCTAGGTTTGGCAAATTTCTATCGCACTTTCATCCCTGCATTTGCGACGATAACTCTTCCTCTTACGGAGTTGTTAAAGACTAAGGGGAAGGGGGAGTCTAAGAGGACTAGGTCTCCGGGCTCTAAGTTAGGGTGGACGGATGAGTGCCAGGAAGCTTTTGTGAGATTGAAAAGGGCTTTCACCAGCGGGCCTTTGTTGATGCATCCTGATACGGGAAAGCCTTTTGTAGTGCAGTGTGATGCTTCGGCGTGGGCATACGGAGGAGCGCTGTTACAGAAGGATTAACAGGGGAACCTGAGACCCTGTGCATATTTTTCTAAAAAGTTTGGGGAGCAAGAAAGGAAATGGCCAGTATGGGAGAAAGAGGCTTTTGCTGTGAAGAGTGCGTTGCGGACGTGGCGTCAGTTTTTGGAGGGGGCTGTTTTCCCTTTGTGGTGCTGACTGACCATCAGAATTTACAGTATCTGAAGAATCCTCAAAAGCTATCTCCCAAATTGGTGAGATGGGCTCAGTATTTTCTTGCGGTTTAATTTTTCGTTGCAACATATCAAAGGAAGGGAGAATGTGGTGGCAGACGCTTTGTCTCGTTATCCTCATGTGGGGGAGGATTCTTTTACTAGGTCTGAGGAGGTGTTTACCAAGGAGCAATGGGGTCTGGCGGTGCAGACAAGGTCTCAAGTGAAAAAGGAGGTAAAGAAGGAAGAAGAGGTTGTAGATGAATGGTGTTTGGAGTTGCAGAAGGGGTACGAAGGGGATGTTTGGTTGCGTAGTCATAAGGAGGAGTGTAAGTGGTTGAACGGGTTATGGCTTGTGGGGACTAAGGTGTATGTGCCTCAGGCAGTGAGGAAGAAAGTGTTAAGGCTTAATCATGATCATAAGACTGCAGGCCATTGGGGAGTTACCAAGACTCTCTTGAATGTGAAGAAGCGTTATTGGTGGCCTGGTATGAGGACAGAAGTTAAGGAGTATGTGGGAAGTTGTGAGGATTGTGCGCGCAGCAAAGTTCCCGCTGCTAAGCCACAAGGTTTGATTCAGGTAGTAGCTTCGCCGGTGCGGCCATGGATGCATGTTAGTACTGATTTTGTGGGGGAGTTGCCCTCTAGTCGCGGCTATCGTTACATATGGACAGTGTTGGATCTATTTTCTAAGCAGGCTCATTTCGTCCCTTTGAAAGGTTTGCCTTCGGCTGAAAGGTTAGCTGAATTGTATGTGCAGCATGTGTATAGGCTGCACGGGTGTCCGGAGCAAGTGCTTAGTGATCGTGGGGTACAGTTTACTGCCCAGTTTTGGGAACGGTTTTTGGAAGTATTAGGGGCTGAGAGGAGACTTACTACTGCTTACCATCCTTGCTGCAATGGGGGCGTTGGGAGAACGCAGAAATCTTTGGGAGGTTATCTGCGTATTTTCAGTAATAGGGAGCAAAATAATTGGTCGGATTTGTTGCCATATGCTGAGATGGCGTATAATAGTTCAGTGCATTCTTCTACTGGAAGGTCTCCCTTCGAAGTGGTTTACGGCCAGGATGTGGCCCCTTTGCCTCAGTTATTGGAGATAGGGAAAGAGGAGAGGAGTGATTGGAAGGTGCGAGCTCAGGATGAATGGAAGGAGGTGACTGAAGCCCTGGGGAAAGCGCAACGATCATATAAGCTGTTCGGAGATCGGCGAAGGCAAGAGGGAGAATTGTATGCTGAGGGACGACCTAGTGTGGTTGTCTACTCAGAATTTAAAGTTGGGATTACCCTCGAAGAAGTTAAGCCCGAGATACATTGGCCCATTTAGGATCGAGCAGGTGGTGAATAGGGTTTCATATAAGCTAGTTCTGCCAAAGGGGTTAGGTAAGGTTCACCCTACATTTCATTGTAGTTTATTGAAAAAGTACATGGGTCCCCTTCCTCCTAAGGATTGAATGGTATTTTGTTTCTGCAGGGGGGAGGACGTGGTGGTGAAGGACATTATGTCAGAGCTGGGAAATCTGAGCTTTGAAGAAGTTCAGATTCCCAGTCTGCCTTGAGGTGGTATTGACCTTTGTCCCAGTTCTATGGGAGCTGTGCTGACCTTTGCTCCAGTTCCTGAGAAGCTGTGCTGTGTCAGTCTGGAAGTGATGCAACTTTCAGATGCCTGCTGAGTCATGGGGGAAGTGAGGTAACCTCCTCTGGACATGGACATTGGACACTGTCCTAAATATGCGGACTCAGAGACTGTGAGGTCATATCCCCTGGACTATGGGAACTGCTGACTCACCCGGATATGGTGCAACCCTCCTTGGACATTGCGTGGGCAGGGGAGGGGTTGGGGTATAAAGGTGTGTTTAGGTGGAGGGACTTTGCTTTAGCTTCACAAGTTTTGTACCTGCAATAAAATCGTGTTGGACCGTGCCACTACCTACGCGTGTTTCCTTACCGAGGTTGGAGAGTCATTACACATTACACTAGCATTTTTAAAAGTAGGTAAAGCACACGAGCCTGCTTTCAATACTGTGGGTGCCTTCTGCAGAATTCTGGGGTTTGTAGTTTAGTGAGGGGCCTTTGAAATTCTCAGCCAGAGAGGTCTTGGGCCTCCATAAACCACAAGCCCCCAGAATTCCTTTTTAAGTCTTCTCAATTGGGAGCTACCAGCATGTCTTGTGGCCAAATGTTTCAAATGCCTTGTGCAATAAAACACTGTCTATAGTCTTTCATTTATGAATATAAATCTACATTTGATCATTGTTCTTTCTAACTTGGCAATTTAAGGCAAATCTATGGACCTTATCACATTAACATTGGCCACACATTGTGGAAAATTCATGGGCTCCCGGTAGGGGGTGCGGAGAACCCATTGCCTTACGCCCTTCATTGCATGACTTTATCTCTGGCCCCATCCCATGTGTTGCAGCAGCGGCACTTGTCACTTCCTCTTCCCTTTTGCTGTGGAGCCCTGCTGGAAGTAGATGTACGTTATGTAATGGGCTCCATGGTAAAAGGGGAGAGGAACTGGTGTACAATGGTCAAATTAGCCCATATGATGAGGTTGTAAGATAGTGTTTTCTGAGGCTGCAAGCATGCCACTTGCACAGTAGGTTTCCATGGCTGAGCGGGAATCTGAACCCTGGTTTCTGGGTCATAATCACTATGCTCCTGTAGTTGCATAATTCAGTAGTTCAGTATGGAAAACAGGTATGGAGCATCTTCACTAAGGATACATCCACATTGTAGAATTAATTCAGTTTGGTACCACTTAAGCTTCATAGCACAATGTTATGGAATAATAGGAAGTGCAGTTTTATAAGGCCTTTGTTTTTCTCTGCCAAAGAATGCAGGTGCCAGGATTCCCTAGCACTGAGTCAGAGTTTAAAGTGATGTCAAACTGCATGAATACTACAATGTAGATGTACCCTAAGAGATATTTATTAAAATCTAGGTAGAGAAAAATACAACACATCAACTATGGGCTCATGAAGCAGAGATATTGCTTGCGTACATGGTATTTTTCTTTTCTACAAGAATGGGTGGTTTTTCTTTGGGATAGTCTATTGTTCCCTCTTCTAATACCAGTAATGGGAGTTGTATGTTGCTCTTATAATTCAACATATTGCAAAATGTTACAGTGTGTATAATAAAACTCCACTTCAATCACAACTAAGACAAATCTTCTTATACACTTGAAGGAAGGATTTAATATTTATATTAAATACCTTATGTAAAGGGCACCACCTGCTGGTATATGGCAATATGTAGCATTGTTTTCATTGGTGCATAGGGCTATACGTTGTTTTGTAGGTATTTACTTCCTCTGAAATATTTTGGCTGTTATCAATTAATCTGGATAGAGTGAATCTGAAGTGGTGAAGCATGAATTGGGGTAGGTTTGGACAACCCAAATTGTCAGAATATTCTTCACTCTCTTTTACAATTAGATATGGCTATTAGTATTCACTACTGCTGGGTTCTGTTTATCTGTTTATCCAGATCAGGGGTGGGCAATTATTTTTTCCATGGGGCCACATGAGAACCAAAAAATATTATGGAGGGCCGCACCTAAAGGCTGAACTACATTCTACATAATGTCAATTGAATTTCTTTCTTTCTCTTTCTTTATTATTTCAATTTGCTAAACCGCCCTTCCCGAGGCTCAGGGCGGTTTCTAAGCATATAAAACACATCAAGATAAAACATCCTAAAACACTCTAAAATACCATAAACAATCATGATCAATTACAGACACATAAAATCGGATAAAAACACACTAATCAGAACAAGACAGCATGGCTTTAATAATAAAAAGGCACCAAATTGCGTTTTTGATGTATTAATAATACTGATAAGGGTATATGTTATGAGCAATGAAAAAGAGAGGTTGTCATAGAAAAAAATGACATTTATTCACTAAAGTTTTACAAAACAATGGTTAACAAAATGTGAACATTTGTATCATTTATAATTCATTATATTAATGATCATTTTCAGTCACATTCACTTCAAAGCACATTTTGAGTTTCACTTATTCCTGGAAAGAGGTTCTTGGTTTTCTACAGACATATAAAAAACATTGCCTACATTTTTGGTTTAATCACCTCATTTGGTGCTATTCAGTTATTTTTTTCTTATTCAGTGAGAGAAATCAAATCTCCATTGGTCAATAACAAGTGCATCAAAGTCAAGTTGAATGTCAAAGGTGGAGATGTGAAGCACCCCTGACAGATGGCCATCCAGCCTCTGTTTAAAAGCCTCCAAAGAAGGAGCCTCCACCACACTCCGGGGCAGAGAGTTCCACTGCTGAACGGCTCTCACAGTCAGGAAGTTCTTCCTAATGTTCAGATGGAATCTCCTTTCTTGTAGTTTGAAGCCATTGTTCCGCATCCTAGTCTCCAGGGCAGCAGAAAACAAGCCTGCTCCCTCCTCCCTATGACTTTCTCTCACATATTTATCCATGGCCATCATGTCTCCTCTCAGCCTTTTCTTCTTCATGCCCAGCTCTTGAAGCCGCTCCTCATAGGGCTTGTTCTCCAGACTCTTGAGAACAATTTATACATTATATAAATGTAATGTTCATTTGTGACATTAACAAAACTCAAAAACCACCAATGATGGAACTAAACCAAACTTGGCACACAGGACTCCATGACCAACAGAAAACACTAGAAGGGTTTGGTGGGCATTGACCTTGAGTTTGGAAGTTATAGTTCACCTACATCCAGAGAGAACTGTGGACTCAAACAATGTTGGATTAGGACCAAACTTGGCACAAATACTGAATATTTGGCATTGTGTAGGAACAGATTCATAGCTCCCATTGTAACTGCAAAGGGACTATTTTGCTCCCTTCTGCTGTTAAAATAGGCTAAGTGTGTTTCCTACAGGAAATGGCCTGACACAATTCAGGGTTGCATTCAGTGGCATTTTCACATGGAAGTTGCCTCATTCAAAAATATAGTAATGTGGACAGAGAGTTTTTATCACAATCCATTAAAGATTTTCTTTTACTTTATATTTAGTACTTTTTTGCATAAAAGAAGTAAACTGGCATCAAAGCAGGGCAATGTCACACAGCTTTGCCAGTCTGCCTCCTCCCCTTCAGTATACCTGAGGAGTAAGTCCTAGATTTAAAGTCTTATTTGTAATGTTTTCAAGTACTTTAGCTAGAATATTTACAAACTTTACATAACAGTGGAAGTATGGAAGTACAGTAATTGGACTGGATCAGTAAATTGGTATAGTTTTGTGAATACAAAGACATATAATAGCAAGAGTGCTCATCCTGATATGTTGCAGCTACTGGTGATCATGCAACTGGAATAATGGAATAGCAGCTTCATGTGATAAAATCAATTGAGACAATTCTGTTCAATTGACTTAGCTAGAAACTTACCACTTATCCTCTATGCGGCAAATAGCTTTCTCTATTGTAGCTCTGACACTGTGGAACTCTCTGCCGGATAGCACTCGGGCTCTTACAGAAATATCGGTATTTAGAAGAGCCTGTAAAACAACGCTGTTCCGACAAGCATTTAACATCAATGGTCCCAACTGACTGTCCTATATCTTTAGTGTTCTGGTATTGTGACAGGCTGGACAGTTGTTCAGTAGTTTTATAGCATTTTAATTATACAGTGTTAAATTGTTTTATTGAAATTGTTATGCTTTTATCTATGTAAACCGCCCCGAGCCTAATTTGAATAATAAATAAATAAATGTAAGATACAATTTTAGCTGCTGCCAGGGCCCCCTTCTACACTGCCATATAAAATCTAGATTATCTGCTTTGAACTGGATTATATGGCAGTGTGGATTCATGATAATCTGCTGTCACGATGAAGATTAATGTGTGTAGTCGCAAACAGTTGCAGAAGCTTTCTCCCTCCAATTATGGAGGAAACTCACACCTGTGTCTTTGCAACAGACTTTATACCACACACACACACACATTTACAGTGCCTGAAGACTGGAAAACTTCTCCAGCCTTCTTTTCCTGATACTTCTAGATAACTGGAGACTTCTTACTTGCAGCAGGCTGCTATTATTATTATTGTTATTATTATTATTATTATGCAATATTTGTATACCACCCTTGGCAACACTGCCGTCAATATAAACTGTATAAAACATTAAAATTGACCCTCCCCTAATAAAACATTAAACATTATTTGTAGTCCAGTTCTTCTTGATACTCCAACCTTCCAACTCCTCAGCAAGGGGTAGTCCTTTTGCTCCTTTATTACCCCAGCAGTTACTTCACCCTGGCTGTAATTACAGCCAGGTGGTTTGACTTTTACTGCATGCTGCCCTGATCCTTACACTACTTGTTATTTAAGAAATGATAAAAACTCTGATAATCTGGATTATATGGCAGTATAGAAGGGGCCTGAGATAGGATGTCATTCAACAGTAGCTTAATTGCTTTGTGAACTGCAAGGTATGGATTTTATGCACTTTCATAATGATAAAGGTGTAATCAATCAATCAATCTATCAGTGACAGTCACTGGGAATAATGGGATGAGAGTCATCAAAATGCTAAAGTTTTAGATAACATTGGGCAAAAGTGATGCTGAAAGAAAATCTTGGACAACAAGTAGAGTTTTGTCCATTACTAAGAAGAGCCTGCCAAGCATTTGATATTCAGTGAATGTCACTTTGTAAACGATACTAAAATACTCTTCAGCAGCACGTTAGAAAATGCAAAGATCATTTATGCAAGAAAAAAGAAATTTTAAAACAGCTCTTACAGGGGAAAGTGATAATAAGGTAGGAGTATTCTTCAATCTTTGGGGACCATTATAATGATGTGTTATTTGCTAAGAAGAGATTCCCCACCACCACACCATCCCAATTTCACTCCAGATATTCAAGAAGCAAATTTGTATTTTGTCCAGTCCTATTGCAAGCATTAAAAATTAGCCCTCTTGGGACTGAAACTGGAGGAGAGAAGAGGCTGGCAGAGAGAAGGTCTGATTCTATTTTGAGCCAGCATTCAATTTCAACAAAAGGCTAAGAGCCTTATTCCATGTTTAATAGATACTTTAGAAATTTCCTATGAGGCCGTGCAGCGAATGGGAAAAAATACAGGTGAAAAGAACCATGCAGTGATATTGTTGTCATCTGGTCTTCTTTTATGACAGAGCCATGCAGACAAAAGGAACAATCAAATCAAAGTTAATACTTTTGAAGTTTCATAGATTTCAATAGGGTAGAATTACTGTAGGAAGCTGTGTACCATTAG
The DNA here is from genome assembly GCA_030556195.1 of Anolis apletophallus. NCBI lineage: Eukaryota > Metazoa > Chordata > Lepidosauria > Squamata > Anolidae > Anolis > Anolis apletophallus. The sequence continues at coordinate 66,105,699 of JARBWK010000010.1, read as the reverse complement.
TCACTCTTGTCCAGTTCTGTCACTAGCAATATTTCCCATTCCAGCCCTGTCACCTTAGGGATTTTTAAAAAATAAGAATGCTGGGTCTGTCTGTATGCAATGCATGCGTTGTCTCTCAGAGCTGTTGTTACTTTGCTTGCAGTTAAAACAGTGGGATTTTTAAAATCTACATTTCTCTAGATCACACTCAAAATAGAAATTAAAATCTTAGGCTATAGAACCAAGATGTTATAGCTTTGTTAAATGCTTCAGTCAACAACGGTACAGCTTGGCCAAATGACGAAAGATTTAATTTAAACAATTTATTTCTTTTAAAGAATTAATTCTTATGCTTCAGTCCTATACAAGCTTTCTCGAGGCTCTTGTAGACTGACCTAATGAAACATGAGTTCACATAATAGAGATCATTGCCAGGATTTTACTGATTGTTGTTGCAATCACTTATTCCATTTTTGTAGCAATTTCTTGGATCTAGGGTATTTCCAAAGACTTTTTTAAAAAAATGGGAGCATGGTTTGCAGAGATTCTGGGAATAAATACAAAATTTTGCCCAATTTCTTTCTTTTTTCTTTGTTTGGAGCTTAATGTAGTGTGCTATATGCTGAAAAAGCAAAATTGCAATTTTACTGGTTCACTCATGTGCTATATGTAAAGGTTTCCCCTGTCACTAAGTCTAGTTGTGTCTGACTCTGGGGTGGTGGTGCTCATCTCCATTTCTAAGCCGAAGAGTCAGCATTGTCCACAGACATCTTCAAGGTCATGTGGCTAGCATAGAGTGCCTCTACCTTTCTGCCAAGGTGGTACCTATTGTTCTACTCACATTTGCATGTTTTCAAACTGCTAGGTTGGCAGAAGCTGTGCCTATAAGTGGGAATTCACCCCATTCTCCAGATTTGAACCACCAACCTTTCAGTCAGCAAGTTCAGCAGCTCAGTGGTTCATCCCGCTGTGCCACTAGGGGCCAGATGTGCTATACACGACCCCTATAAGATAATAGTTTTTTTAAAGGAGGAAAGATGGACACCCTTCGTTCAGATGTCTCTTGGAATTAAAAAGAATCCCACCCAAGGGAAACAAACCATCGCAGCTTGTGCTGAAAATGATCAGAAAATAGTCCAGGGCAATAGAAACAATACATTGTGTGTGGGTGCTCATGCACATGCGCGCACGCATGGACACATACACACAATTTTAAAATGAGAACTTCTGCAACAAATACTGGAGATTCTTGACACATTGTCCAATCTGGAGGACTTTGCTCAAAAAGTGTACTTCAGAATTTGTGCCTCAGGGATTGCAGCCTTGACTGTTCCCACTTGAGAGAAAAACAGTATTCAAACTGATTAAATTAGAATAAATGTTGCATGTTTGGGATGTGAAACCTAAAGTAGGTAAAGAGGTATACACATGTATTTACTTCAGATGACCAGCTTCTCCAAGCTAGATGAATTGTATCCAAGAGTACTAAACAAATTTGCCAATGTAATCTCCAACCCTCTATAATGTTAAGAAAACAGACAAGGACTAGATCGGAGGAGCACAAATCTTTTCTCCATATTCACAAAAGGGGCTAAGTCAAGTAGTCATCAGGGAAATTTCTAGAATATATAATTGAACAATAAGTCTATGATATGAAAGTAATGCTCTCTCTCTCTCTTTTTCTCTCTCTGACAAAGCTTGGCACACATTGGCATTTTGGAGGTATGGACATGTTCCAAACTCCTTAGTTCAGAAGGGCTCCAGTCTAATATTACTTTGGATACTAATGCATATTTTCCCAAAATGTTGTCTTCCAGATGTTTTGGACTGGGACTCTTATAATTCTTTCACAAGAATTGGAACAAGAAATAAGTAGAGTTGAATATCGGGGGGGGCAGTAGACAATTGAACTAGTGGTTTGCCTTCAATTTAGTGGTGTTCCTTCAAATGGTTTCTGATTTATGGCAACCCAAAGCAATCCTACCATGGGAGTTTCTGGGGCTGAGAGGGTGTAATTCGCCCCAGGGTCACTCTGTGGGTTTCCATGGCTGAGTGAGGAACTGAAACATGGTCCCCAGAGTTATAATCCAAAGCTCAAGCCACTATACCAGGGGTCATCAAATTTTTTAAGCAGAGGGCCGGTTCACAGTCCCTCAGACTGCTGGGAAACTGGACTATAGTTTGAAAAAAATGAACGAATCACACTACACATATCGTATTTGTAGTGCAAAAACATGTCAAGAACAATACAATATTTAAAATGAAGAACAATAAATTTATCAGCATTTCAGTGGGAAGTGTGGGCTTGCTTTTGGCTGATGAGATAGTCAAGTTAATTAGGATTGTTGTTGTTGTGTGCTTTCAAGTCATTTCAAACCTAAATCTAAAGTTTAGAGTGAAGGGTGGGTCAATGACCTTGGAGGACCACATATGGCCTGCAGGCCATAGTTTGGCTCAGACCTTTACACCATGCTGGCGTACATTAGATCATTTGAAATATTTGGATCAGTCCTTCAATTGTGTACTTCAATTTCCAGAATCTTTGTCTTTTGTCGATGCTGGCAGGGCTTCTGAGAGCTAGTCTATAATGTCTAGGAGACTGAAGATTGAGAACTAGTGCTCCAGATAAGACTGATTTCCCCCCTCAAAAACAGCCTCAGTGCAGGTAGAAGATGGATAAATTACTCAGGAAGAAAAAAGTTATAATTTCTAAAGGAGGCAAGTTTGCAGGAAGCTGCGCTCTCTTCTGCAACTGAGTAAGACACCAATAGTCCTGAGCATTCACATTTCAAATTGGACTGGGAAAGATCTAGAAGAGCTATGTTATAGTAAATTAAAGACGGTTAGAGGAAATTACCCTTAAACGGCTAATATTTCAAATATGGTTAGCAGCGTCTTCTAGGTCCTTTATCTGTGTCCTATTCTTTATTGGGTGGTGATAAAAGTAGAATCAAATGAGCCAACATTCTTTCAATTTGCAAAGTCATTTGACCCAAATATTCAAAGGCATCAAAATCTGATATTTTATGGTTATGGAATTAAGCAAATGGAATTTGCATGTAGCTCTAAAAAGATCTAATAATGAAATATTACATTCTATAGTAAAATCATACTGTTCCAATCATGCATAAGCACTGAGGGAATTTTACTTTTTTTTTTTACTTTGATAAGATACAGTGTATGCTTTTATTCCTAGATTGTGCTTGATATGTCACAGGGAATTTTAATTGACTTTCAGAGTTTGCTAATTTAGGAGCATAATCTGGCCTAAGTTAATACTTTTGAAGTACTCTTTTTTCAGTGAAAGAGATTTGACTAAATGTTAGCTTGCAAGGATTTTTAAGAATGCTTAGCATTGGCTAGATTGATCCTTTTCTCAATTTGACACTTATTTTAATTTGAATAAAGGATCCCTTAGAATTACCACTTTGGGAGTAAATTCTTCTTCTCTTGGCTTTACTTCACGAACGAAGATTCAGGAAGGACTCACCCATGCTTTCTACAAGCACGTTGATGATTCAGAAGTTGGATGTGTCCTTCAAGCCTGTGCAATGGATTTTTCTGGTGGAGCACGGTGTGCACAGAACTGGCCTCACCCTTTAAACCAAAGGTTCATCTGTTGGAGCCTAGCAAGCTGGGATGGTGGCGGCGAGATCCGCAGGTCGTAGGTTTGGTTTGAGTTTCCTTCTCTTAGATGTTTGACCTTACAGGGTTAGACAAGCACCATCTGCCCGGGTTTGAAATGAGAGTTTTCCTTCTCTTAGGATGGTTGCCAAAAGGCTAGAGAGCCCATCCTGCCCATTGACGCTCTTTGTCAGACCCTTCGGTTGTGACCTGTCTGGCATGGGAGGCCCTACTGGTGACTATTATGCCACCGCCAGCATAGCTCACAACTTCATTAGGGTACGCAAGCCTCTCCCCTTCGACAAGGGGGCACCAACAGAGAGGAGGAGTAAATTAGCAATCTGACAATCAGATGCTTTCCAGACAGCCAACAGTCTTATTTCTATAAAAGAGTGAAATGCCAATGTAAGATTCACATTGCAACCACTAATTCTTGGAGTCCCTTGTCTTTTTAATGCTGGATATTTCCTGAATTCATTTTTTATTCATAGTGAAAGTACTTTGAGATTCTACATGCGTACATCAAATTACTTCCTCTGAAAGCTGTTTACACCCATTGAGAGCAAGATCAGATGTTTGAAACTTGAGCTACCAACTATTCCATGTTTGATTTCAGGATACAAAGAATAGGTGGGAATTGAATTTTAAAGTTAAGACTTGACAGATGCTCTCAATCTTTTCCCCACCCATGATTGTTTTCCAGTCCACTCAGTTGGGAAAGGATGATTCCCAATGTTTTTGAAGGGTGTCATGAATCCCACCAGCATTTTCCTCAACTACGCTTAGATTGTGGAACAACCTGCTGGAAAACATTTCTTGAGATGTTGCTTGAGCTTGAGATGTTGCTTAGTCTCTTCCTGCAGACCTGTCCAGATTGTTTTGAAATTATGGGTTAAAGTGTGTGTTTTTTAATTGATTGACATGTCTGTGCTCAAAAAGCATATTTGCATTGAATTGCACATACTCCCAAAAATCTGGATAAAGAATGGAAGCCCTAGTTGAGCATAAGGGTATATTACCAATGGAAGATGCTTCTCAGCTACAGTAGTTGCTGATCTCCAAAACATAACAAATCATCATCCTTATTCATTCACTTATTCTATTCTCAAGAGACATTTTATAATCTAGTTTACTTGATAGCCCTACTGATAAATCTTTCATGAACTTGAATGTCCCCATCTGGCCAACTAATTTTAACTGATCACACACACACACAAGTATGATTCAGTGTATTTTCCTGTTTTGTTTTTGCTTAGATTTTGGATTAAGTCTTCAGTTTTCAGAACTGTAGGAAGAACTACAAAACTGGCATTGGTGACAGCTGGTAACACATTGGAGAAAGATGACCTCAACTGCCTTTGTTAATTAAATGCTTTTTAAAAGTTAAGTAATGAGGTGCGGGAAGATTGAAGGGAGCTGCCAGGATTAAAATAGGAGGACTCAAGGAAGGTGGCACCTACTGCTTTTCCTTATGGTAGACTAATGACTTACAACAAAGACAGACCATCTCAGCTTTTCTCCTTGAACAACAAATGCAATGAAAAGACAAAGCAATGTTTCACAAAGTAAACAGAAGCTACACAATGACACAATATTTGAATTTTAAAAACAAAACCTACAGATTTTTTTAAAAAATCAAATATTACATATATAATCTATTATTTTGGCTCTAAAGAAAAATTGAACAGAAAGAGGGAGGAAATGTCACCTTCCATTTTTAAAGATTGCCATGGTTTCATTCCATTCTCAGCTGGTCTTACCTTTACACCCAAGTATCCACATCAAATTTTATCATGATGGAACAAATTGTCTTAATTTTATCAAGCAGAGAATGTTTTGTTTTGTTTTACCAAGCCACCATGCACTTTGACTTTGTGATTTAGATTGTGGTGATTGTGAGATTGCAATACAGACATATTAAAATTGCCCACTGATACATCATTATGGTAAGGTTATCTGTAGCATAGTATTAAAGGGAGGATCTGAGGGAAGCTAGCTCTACTGTTAGGCAGTGTGAAGTGACAACCTTGAATAACTGGGTGTCATGACAGAACAGCAAATTGCTAGCTAATTAATTTATTGTTATGAGTTTTTGATTGCCAGAAAAAGGAAGAGGCTTTTGTAGGGTTTGCCATCTCAGACATTAAAACTATTGATTCCTTTTTTAATACAGTAGAGTCTTGTTTATCTGACGTAAACGGGCTGGTAGAATGTTGAATAAATGAAAATGTCAGATAATATGGAGTCTCCTACTGTTACCTGTCCAACATGGCGCTAGACACCTAGAATACTGACAACAGGAACTCAAAGGGTTAAGGCAACGTAAAGTCTCGGGGGTAAAGCGGTCCAACAGTAAGTGCCCAGATACAGAAGAGGAGCATGGAAATCACAGAGGGAAGGAGGGAGGAAACTTCCGGTTCCATTCCTGTCTCTTTCCCCTTCTCTCTCTCCCCCCCCCTTATCTTGCCTTTTTCACTTATTGGGAATGAAGAGAGAGTTGGGGAGCACCCCTTTAATTGAAGGGGAAATGATGGAGGAAAAGGGGGTGTCGGATAAGAGTGTTGGATAAGACAGGATAAGTGAAGGTTGGATAAGCAAAACTCTACCATATTATAGATATCTTGATATTGGTAGGTGGATTCATTCAATTCATTCATTCAATTTAATATTTGTTAATCGCCCTCCATCCCAGATGCTCCAGGCAATTTACATAAAGATACAGCATTAAAACAGATAAATATTAAAATCAGAATTATAAAACAAAAGCTCTATTAAAAAGCCAGGTTTAAGTGCCTGTGCAAAAGATTGCAGATTGTGCATGGTTCTCAGATAAGGGGACCGAGAGTTCCATAGAACAGGAGCAGTAATAGAAAAGGCCCTGCATCTCGTATTATCAAGACGTACTTCTCTGGGACCTGGTACATACAAAAGATTTTGTTGAGTGGGGCGAGGCGACCATTGATGGTGGAGAGAAGAGAGTCGGTCTCTATATGCTGGCCCCTGGCCATACAACGCTTTAAAATTTAGGACCAGCATCTTGTACAGGGCCTGATATTCCATTGGGAGCCAATTGAGATGTTGCAGCATAGGAGTTATATGGATGTCTTTTGCTGCTCCATCTCAGACGGCAAAATCTCTGAGTCCAGTCCAAGATCTAAGAAGTGTAGAGACAAGTCACTTATTTATTTATTTGTTTGTTTACTTCACTTGTATACAGCTTTTCTCACCCCAGCGGGGGACTCAAAGCAGTTTCCAACATAATTATGGCAAAATTTAATGCCTCATATACAAAAACCTAACATAAAGATAATAACATACAATTATCAATTAAATAATAAAACACATTATTTAACATTAAAACCTAGAATTAAAACATATCAATATAAACATTTAAATCACATAGTCTAACAATTGTAGTCCATGTTCTTTCACTTGGCTAGCTGAAAGACTCATACACATTTCAGATGTGGAAATGGAGATTAAGGCCCCATCTACACTAACCATTTAATGCAGTTCTAACTGCAGACAAGTTATGAAAGTACACGAAAGAAAGCTCTTAATGTGTCTCAATGTTCCATGGTTTGTCTAATCACCATCTGGACCTCAAACTGGTTCCAGGATTTCCTATGTAATCATGTGCACAGCAAAACTACTTTCTTCAACATCACTTTGAAATTTCATTAAATAGTCAGTGTAGATGTGAACCAATGCAAGCATTTCGGCTACAGACCTGCGTTTTACTACCATTCTTGGAATGGTTTGACAGAACATAGATAGGCAGAATTCAACTTGCAGAATCTGTTTTTAGGGTTCCACAGATCTACCAGTCAAAATCAAATGCAAAACAGTTGTGTGCAAAATAAAGCTAGTTTCATTTTGCACACAACTATTTTGCACTTGATTTTGTTACTGCTCTCTATGAGCTACATGCTGGGATTAACCTGCATACATGTGTACAAATTAACATCTGAATCTCTACAGACCAATTAATACTTATAATAGGCAAGGATCACTGAAGCTGAGAATGTAGAGAATAGCATGCTACCAGCCACTGTAAACGTGTTTCCTTTGAACACTCATGTGGTGGTTAAACAAATGAGAAATAGAAACCTTTGCTGAACTATTGCAAATTAGATCTTGATCAGCTTTCTGCTTGTCCATGTTACAGAATGTGAGGTTGTACTGTTATGCCTAAAACAAAAATGCAAGGTGGCAAGTCAGTGTAGATAGGATCCTCCCAATACATTTTTCATAAGAAAGGGCCAACAAGAAAAGTGAAAAAAATAATGACAATATATGTGATGCATCTCTTTCTCCTTTGCATGATTATGTGTATTTAGTGTGTGATGTCTATGTAGTTAAATCAGTTATTCATTCTGATCAATCAATTTTAAAGGATGATATAACCCTGGATTATATAGCCCAGGGTGCCTAAGCGAAGGAAATAAAAGTGTACTTAAATACACTTAATCCCTGTAAGACCAAGCAGCTTGACATCTCTTGCCTTTGTTGTAAGAAAGCTGTTGCACAATCAGTCTTTCACTGGACCAAGGCTACCCTCGGCTTTGTAAAATACTTGATTACAGTCAAATTATAGGAATTTATTGGACAACACACTGCTCAGTGTTGTACTGCCTTTGTTCCATCTTCCAGTTCTTTCAAAGAGAGACAGCCATACTGTTAAGTATAATAGGATAGTTGCCTAAAGGAGAAGATTTGGAATATTTGAAAAATATGACTTTATTGTCACTGCATTTTTACTGGCAGGAAGAGACGTCCTTGTGAGATTTATTACTTTTGGCACTGGGAAGAGAGACAGAGGCACTTGCTTGATTGTGTGCCTCGGGGGCCACGAGGAGTATATATCAGAATGTTGTAGAAAGGGTTACCATTTCTGCTTTTCTTCTGATAGCTGAAAGCATTGGCTCTATCCTTCAGGAAAAGCAAAGTTAATGTAAAATTCTTGCTTTATTTTTGTGACCCTAAAGAAAATTTGCAGGCCAGAGTGCCTTGAGTATTAGACTAGAATTCTGGGAGACCAGGGTTCAAACTCAGCCATGGAAGTCAACTGGGTAAGTTACACTCTCTCAGCCTTACAGGAAGTCAATGGCAAATCTCCTAGGAATAAATCTCACCAATTGGTTGACCTTAAGGTTATCAGGAGACCATATTGGCATGAAGACATAGGGATGGATGGACTTAATTAAGACTGATAGACTCAATTTAGGAAACCATATCCCCAAATCTGCAAGACTTGAGCAGGTTTGTTGATGACAGTTGACCTGGATATCTCTTATTCATGGAGCCACCATAAGTTGAAGTCTTTTTAAAAAAAAATATTTTTATTGTTTTATCATTATCAACACAATATTATACAATGTCTATTTACAGCAGATTCATGTTATTCATTTCTAGGTACAATACTTCAATCTTTAGCATCTGCCATTATGTTTTTCTTATACATTTTTGTATCCCTCACCGCTGTGCTCCCCTCCCCCCTCCCCAAGCCAGTGCTTTTACATAACATACGTCCAAAAATTCCATTCGACTTGTGGAGGTAACCTTCCTTCTTCCTTTTCTAATCCTTTTCAATAAATTTTCTCCATACCTCATAAAAATCACTTTGTTTCCATATACCTCTTTTTACTTTTAATATACATGTTAACTTGTCATTTATTGCCAGTTTCCATACTTCCTTGTACCATTCCTCTATTTGTATATTTATTTCTTTTTTCCAGTTGAAGTCTTCTTAACAACAAACAACACTAACAAGTGTGAATACCACTGGAGAGTTCGATAACAGTCGGTCTGAGAGAACGGAAGACCATTTGTTTGCTTGACGAATACACAGATAGATGGGTTAACGCCCAGCAAATACAAAAATGCCACAATTTATTTTTATAACTGTCTCCTACATAAAGTTTTATTTTCAAGCCCCTTGCTGTCTCAGAAAATGTGATCACCAGAAGCTTGTTCAATGGCCCTTTGGCAAGAGTTCTAAACAGACAGATGTTCCTCATCTGCATTACACTCTCCAGTCTCCACCATCACTTCAGATAAGCTATCAAATGCAGGGAAGATCTGTGTTTGTTCTTCCAGATACTGCTCCACAAGCTCTCCTGAAAAAGATTCAATAACTCCTGCAGACACTACTGTAATTAAAGTGCTAATTAAAGTCGCTTATGGAAACAGAAGAAGCAATCACTTGTGGCTCCTTTAAACAGTTTGTCATTGTTTCTAGGTGTTTATTGTTTAATGCTAAACACTGTTTACCAAGGCTGGTTTAAGGATGCTGTCACTTGAAGAGTTTTGGGGAAGAGGGGAAAAGCAACAACCAATTTATCTCTGTCTTGGGCTAGCAGCTTTGAAATGCCCAGAGGCAGTGGAAAGCCAAATATCATGCCAAAAACCCCTTGTCTCTGAAAGTGTTTTCCAAATGCTCCGAATGGTAAGATTTTGATTTATTATGTTAGTATGGAAAAAGTGTATCTGTGTCTTGTTTTTCCTTTAGCATTGTTCAGTGGAATACTATACTGGATACTGAGATTTCTGTCCTTAAATCACAAAGGACCAAGATGTTATTTGAAGACATTATCAGAAGAAGAAAGGAGATAGTCAGAAAGCTAAAAAGCAATGCCCTTACTATACCAAGCAAACTTGGTGTGTCAAATTCACATGTCTTCTACATCTCGTTTTCTGACAGCACTCTATCATATGGAGGTAACAGTTTTATAAAAATACTTAATAAAGAATATACCTGACATGAATACACTGGGACCTTTTCCAAATTGAACATACTAGAAGGCCTAAATCAAGTTGCGAGTCCCAATTGGAGTATACCCACAGAATTAATGGCATTTATATAATTTATACAATATTAACTTGTTATAGCATGCCTTCAAGTTGCTTTCAACTTATGGTGACTTAAGGTCAACTTATCAAGGAGTTTTCTGTGACTGGGAGTATGCGACTTGTCCAAAGCCACTCACTAGCTTTCCATGGCTGAGCGGAAAATTGAACCCTGGCCTCCAGAGTTGTAATTCAACACTCAAACAATATATCACACAGGCTCTCAGCTAACTTACCATTTAATAATTGATCCAGCATATCGTTTATGCATTTTTATAGCAGTAGTAGCAACTGGATTTAGGACCTATTGACAACCCTGTACTTTGGTTGTGTTGGAGGGACTCAGTTATATTCAGTGCTTTGAAAATTCATGGGATTTTCTTAAATGGGATGGGATACTGCTGGATCTAAATGGCATGAAAAGGTGCTGCTTATATCCCAACTATTTGTGGAACCAGGAATGCTTCCCTAAGGAGATTAAATGCTCCTGAAGTGATGTGACATCACTTCTGACTACCATTCTGGCCAATTTTGAGATCATTCGTGTTATTTTGGGAAAGTATGGAGGGCTTTGTGGGGAAGAAAAAGGCTGCATTTTAGACATTTTAGCCTGTTTGGGCAGACAGCATTGCCCTCAAATCCCTTCCCCCAAAACTTATTATTGGTGGGGCTAGAGACCACAGAAGTCTTCTTTGGTGGGTGGGGGTGGGGGTCCCAGTGGCTCCCCAAGCTGAACTTTGCTTGCCCTTCTTCTACACAGAACTCCTGGTGTTGACTTCATGCACTCCCCACAAGCTGTGAGCCTGGCACAGCTTCATGCCTTGGCTACATCCCATTTGGATCACTGTTATGTTTAACTGAAGACTGCTTAGAAAGCTTAGCTGGTCTAAAGAGATGGAACCAGATTATTAACTGGGCTGATGCTTGCGGCAACCACTCCACTGGCTCCTGGCTGTTTCTGGCCACAATTTTATGTTCCAATTATGACTAATATAGCTCTTTGTTGCTCAGGCCCAGGAAATCGAAAAGACCTTATCTTCCTATCTGAACCTGCCTTTCTCTCAATTCCACAAATATCTGAAAGAGGACCTTCTCAGTAGTTGCCCTCAGGCTTTGAAACTCACTCCCAAGAAAGAATAGGATGCTTGCCTCTATAGATTCAAATGACTTTAGAGGCATTTGAAGAAGTGGATCTTAAAGTAAATTAATACTGAAACAAATCTGTTAATCTTAAAGGTGTCATGTGATTTATCAGATAGTTTCGTCACACGGCGTGTGAAATCTGGCAACCTATACCTTGCCTTGCTCGCTGGGAGGACAATCACATGGGGGAAGTGTGGGTGTGTGTAGAGCATGCATGGTGTGCACAGCTTCCTCCCATAGATACTGGCAACATGGGAACCATCCTGTGTTGCTGTGGTGGTAGCCTGCCGGTTCTGCGCTTCCTTCACCCATGGAGCCAGCACAATGACATCTGATGGGAGCTGACTGGCTCCATGGGCGATTGGGGCTATATCAGTATATCCTGCTGATTCTAGCCTCGTATGATGAGGTCATCTGTCTCTCTCTTTTTGTTAAGTCTGAAAAGTCATCTAGATCAGGCACACAGCAATGGACAAAGAATGCTCAGACATTTCCCTGAATAGGTTTCTCTGTGTCTAAAATACTGGGTTTGTGTCCAGTTTTCCTGAGATAAAGAAGAGCTTATTTTCTTTTTTACTTGTACAATATAAAATAGTAGCTTTGACAGATACCTGAAAGATATTGGATAAATGGTATCCAATATATTTCGTGAATAGAAGATTAGGGGTTCTTTTCAATGATTTAGTGATTTTGGCAATACCCACTGAAGGTGTCCATATAGATCTGCAGAAGTTTTGAAAGGGTTTATTTGAATATTTCATGGTAGCTAATGGTAGATTGTCAGTGTCCTGTTGTTTTATTGAAGAACGTGCTGTCTATAATCTTGTGTTGTTGGCTGGTTTTCCATAAAGTTGCTTCAGTGAAGAAATCAAACTGAAAGAGTTGAGAGTTAAATGTATTTCATTTCCTCAACTTCAGGCTCTTGACTTTGCAAATATATAATAAACCATGGAATGAAAAGAAATTGCCACAGATAGAACAACCTGTCATATGTTGAAATACAAGTTGCTATTTCTATTGAGAATACCATACGTTATTTCTGGTTTACAACAGTTAGTTCGATAATGAAATCAGAAGCTTATTAGATTTCTATTATTTATGGCTTCATCAGGGAAAACACTTTTCATATTTTTCTTTCCTTCTATGAAGAAGAATTTGGAACACATATTTATTTGGAATAAGGATATTCTCTAAAAAACATTTTTCCATTTCATTTTTCAGTTGGTGCCAAGAAATGCCAGTGGAGCAAAATTTATTGTCTTCAGACAGATAGATAGGAGCATGGATAGGCCCTCTAGCACAGCAGTTCTCAACTTGGGGGTCGCGGCCCACAGAGGGGTCATTTGGCAATTCTGGAGGGGTTGTGGCATGGCCTCATTAGGCCACACCTCCTTCTGCAGGCCCCATGCGCCCTCAACAGTGCGCCAAAGAGACACTGAGGGCTTTGCAAAAGCTACTTCATAGAGGTCCTGGGAGAAGAGTGCCTGTGCTCCATAGACCCTGGGGGTGGGCTTCCAGCCCTCTTTCCCCCCACGCTTGGCAAAACTGGAGAGGGACGCATGCTGGCATTGCCAGGCGTGAGGCCTTTTTCCCTGCTTGCCTGGCAATGCCAGCATGCATCCCTCTCAGAAAGAGGGCACACATTTGCTAATGCCAGGAGAGGGACGCACGCTGGTGTTGCCAGGCATGAGGGTAAAAGAGGCCTTGTGCAGGGAGCATGCATGTTCAAATTTGGGCATATTGAATATTTGTGCCAAGTTTGGTCCATATCCATAGTCGTTTGGATTCACAGTGCTCTCCAGATGTAGGTGAACTATATCTCCCCTAAATTACTGTCAATTCCTCCTAACCCCCTCCAGTATGGAGAAAGAGAGTATGGCTCTGGATATGGGGCATTGAATTGCTGCTCATTCATGGAAACCCACTGAATGACCATGGGCAAGGCGCACTCTTTTAGCTTCAGAGGAAAGCAAAGGTAACCCCTGTTTGAACAAGTCTTGCCAAGAAACCCTGTGATAAGGTCTCCATAACTTGGCAAAAACATGAAGGCACACAACAACAATGAAGTTAACAAAAAAAAGATCGGCTTTTTTTGGTTGATGTTAAGAAAGTTCTTCAAGAGGTTTCAGTGTAAAGTAGGCTGTGAAGAATGGAAATGAAATGGGAGGAAAAACTTATTGATTGACCACAAAGTGATGCAGAGTTTCAGGGGGAAGGGGAAAAATCCCAGCTACTGCTATACTAAAATGAGTTATAAATTAGCTGTTTCCAGTCAAGAAGTCTTGGAATCCTTCTGAATAGCTCCTTAAAAACATCAAGGTAATGCTTGCTGCTGTCAACGAGCCAACGTTAGGGATTATTAGGAAAGGCAAAAATACAAAAAGAGATCGTAATAGCCATATATAAATCAATGGCGCGTTCACATACTGAGCACTACAATCCTGGCCACTCAATCTCAAAAAATGATGCTTTTTATATGTGATCATGTAGAAAAAAAATGTGATACAAATAATTGGCGATCATGGAAGCTGATGCTTTCTGTCTTGGAAGAAGTAAAAATATTTGTACTCTTCAATCTTAGCACCGGGTAAGTGGGATGTGATATTGAAATATAAAAACATAGATAGATTGAGTGGGATGGTGGAAGAAACTGAAGGGGAAACATTTTAGCCTTTGATATAATACTGGTATTATCAAACTACTCAATCTAATGTTACAGAGTCTTCCTGTAAATAAAATGCAATATGTTTTCTACACAGCATACAACTAATCTATGGAACCCACAGGTAAATCAAAAGCTGCCATGATTCAAAATATAATAGTGGAAAATGGACCCTGATGGATCGATTCATGTTAGCCAAGTTATATTTTTGTGCATTATCTCTTAATAGGAACCTGATGCAGCCTGACTCTTGAACTTCAAACAATCAAATCTCAGTATCATGGAAGTAAGAACTCTGCAGCCAATCCTGCCATAATAAGACCTTGCTATTATTCTGCCCCCATAAACCATTGTGTTGCTCCTTTAATATAGGCAGGGCATGGTTGTACGTTAAGAGCAAACATTTTCTGTGATTTAACATAAGATAGCTTGGTGATAGGACAGCTGGGACCCAGTACTGCTAGTGTTATGCTGATAGCGCAACAGCAGTTGTGATTGAGGGAAAAGAACATGTGGTCGAGAGAGGGGGTGGAGTGAAAGCAGGCGGACTGAGAGATGCAGGGGAGGCCAAGTTGGGACGATAGTTCATAGTTGTATTAGAAGGAAGGATAGAAAGGCGGCGGGGGGGGGGGGGGGAATAGGAGGAGTGGTGTAAAATGAATGTAATCCAGTTTATTGAGCAGTTTCGGACAACGAAGCTGCCCCTGAGTTTTTGGCAAGCACGTTGAATTTGTGCCCAACAACTTTGAGTTTGTGGACAGCCTGGATGTGGGCTGGGAACAACACTGGACCATATTTTGGGTCAGATTGCTGATTTCTATCCCATTTAAGGTCTTCCCTGTTGGTTGGTGAAGGGATAATGGAACATATAATCCCATATATCCACAGTTAGCAGAGTAAAAAACAGCAAAAAGTGTCTGATGGGTTATTGGCAAAATAGAAGCAAAAAGAACAACGTTTGGCTTTATATTAAAAACACAAACTTTTATTTTCAACATATAGCTTTCAATAAACAAAAAAGCAATACCATGCTCTTTTAAATAGTCCATGTAGATATTGAAAAAACAAATCAAACAATGCAGTTCTTCTTCAATATATTCTTCTACACAGTCTTTAGCAACAAGCATCTGTGTTACCATATCAGTGTTGTTGCAGCTCACGAATGCATTTCTTCAAATTACAGCATTCCAGCATTTCAGAAATACAGGATATCATTTACTCCAGGCTTGAGCTTCCAAGCATTTAAATGCATTTCTTCAGTCTATAGTATTCCAGCATTCCAGCATCACAGCAGTATATCAGCCAGGAACCTTCAGTTAGCACAATAGCCAACATAGACATTCAGAATCTGCAAAAGCCTTCTTCAGCATACACACACACACAGTATGCACACTCCACGATACTCCCAACGTACTTCTCCTTCACAGCAGCACCACAGCCACCGCCCCAGCCACTACAGCCACAGCCACAGCCCAAAAGCTCAACTGTAACATAGAAGCTTTTATGCAAACACAGCTGCCACACCTTACTTGATTCAAGAAACACTCAGCTGCATCTATTCATTCTTAAAACAAAAGCCTTACTCTAACATAAACTCAGAGAAACAGTTACACATAACTCAAACAATTGTTTTAAATCTTTACAGTCTGACACCCCTCCTAAAGATTCAAACAATATTTAACTTTGCAGAACATCTATAAAAACTTTCTACACCCAATGGCTTCGTAAAAATATCAGCCACATTACTTTCGCTAGGAGTATAGTTGAGACACATTTTCCTGTCTTTTACTAACTGTTGTACATTCATGTACCTTACACCAATATATCTGGTTCGGCTTTTTAAACTTTCAGACTTGGCCATACTGATGCATGTCTGCGAATCATTGTAGACTTGTACTGGTTGATCATGTTTTACGCCTACATCAATTATTAATTGTTTTAACCATTCCATTTCGTTACACGCTTCACAAAGAGAATCAAATTCCGCCTACGATGTACTTTGAGCCACCAATTTTTGCTTTCTTGATTTCCAACATATTGGCACCCCTGCAAATTTGATTAAAAATCCAGACACAGACTTTTTGTCTTCAAGATTTGCAAATGAACTGTCAGTATAGACTACCAGTTCCTCAGTATCATCAGGCCTTATTTCTAAAACTTTTGACATGGTTTTCTTCAGATATCTCAAAACCCTTTTACCTCCCCCAGTCTGTAACAGTTGGATTTTCTACTTTACGACTGAGGATTCCAACAGCAAAACTGATATCCGGCCTAGTTGCATTTGCTAAGTATAGCAAGCTTCCAACCATTGATCAGTACAAGAAATTGTTTGTGAATCTTTCACCTTCTACATGTGCAAGAAATTCTTGTGCCATAGGTGTAGCCATGACCTTGGCTTCATCTAATCTTGCCCTGTGTAACAGATCACGTATTTTATCTTTTTGATTTAATCTCAAAGTATTCCCAGATCTTTCAAAATTGATTCCTAGATATTTCTTAACCAATCCCAGATCCTTAATCTTTAACACTTTAGATAAGTTTTCAAAGATTTGAGTAATCAATTTTTCACTTTTACCCATTGTAGCACAGCAGTTCTCGTTTGTGCCTGGAGGGCTGGGAATAGGCCCTGGGGTTCCATTAGCATTAGGGCCTGCAGCAGCAGATGTGGATTCAGAGGATGAGCTAGATGACTGGGGCGAAGCACAGGGCCCTTCGGATGGGCCTCAGTCGCCCACGGAGAGCTTGGCATGGGATGAGATGTTGTTTGGGCCTAGCATAGATTCCGATCACCAGGTGGAGATGAGAAGCAGCGAAGGGAGTTATGAACACCCAGGGAGGAATTCCAGGAACTTGAAAGTAAACATGGACGAAGCCGAGTGGGAAAGTGCCAGGGAGGAAAGTTCTCAGGAAGATAGCGACACAGCTGCTGAGAGGCAAGGTCGCTCCTTCGATAGGGAGACGAGACATTGAGTCTACGAGGAGGGCTTGGTCTAGGGTCCTAGACCGACCGAGGTCCCGTGGTAGAGATTGGAGACGAAGAAGCCTAGGCGGCGCGGACCTCGACCGAGGATTAAGTACAGGATCCGTGGAGGCAGCATCCTCAGTTCTCCGGCCACGTCTTTCCTGAATAGGCGTGAAGCGGAGTGGGACCACGAGCCAGCCGTGGTCATCAAGCCTTGCCTTGCATTTGCCTTGTTTCTTGAGCCGCATCGGTTTGCAGAGCCTTGCCCTGTTTCCTGATCCGCATCGGATTGCGGAGCCTTGCCCTGTTTCCTGATCCGCATTGGATTGCCGTGCCTTGCCACGCTTCCAGCTTATTTGCCACGGTACTTTGGACTACTTTGCCTACTACCTTTTGGACACTTGCATATTATTGGACTATTTACTCTTTGGAACTGTTTTATACTCAACAAAGTAGTTAGCCTTCAGTACGTCTCTGTGTGTGTGATTAAGGGGCCCGCTCAGTCCGTGATCGCGACAGCTGGCGGAGAACTCAAGAACCCTTATCACACCACGGGTCGCCGCTTCGGACACCGCAAGAAGCTCACGCCAGTGGTCGCCATAACTAACTTGACTGATGTACAAGTACAAAGTTGCAACGAGGGTGGGGCTTCTGCGGACCCGGGCGGGCCGGCACCCAGGTGAGCCCACCTGGCCGCTTTAGTGGTAATCCGGCCCAGGTGGAGGTTTTTGTGTGCCAAGTGAACTATATTTGGAGCAACGCCC